>UYYG01000185.1:0-45225 GCA_900625125.1 Dracunculus medinensis | reverse complement strand
CAGGAACAACAGAACTCTATCCAGAAGAGCACACTATTAGAAACAGATACTGCGCAGAGTCCTCAATCTCCTAGGTCTGTGGCAGAGGACCCAAGTATAATCATGATCACTCACAGGGGATGAGAAAAAAGTTTTCTTGTTGTATATATATATATTTATATTATTTATATATATATATTTATATATATTTAAAATATATATATATTTTTTTTTGTGATATTCATTATACATTGTTGGCGTAAAGTTCGTTACAATAGAAATTTAAGGTAGTGTCTTTCTTAGCTAAGCAGAGGAGTGTGAATGAAATGTCACCAGTTGAAAACGCATTGGCTGGCTCATTAGCTTCAGTTTTTGCTGCATTTGTGTTATGTCCCACCGAATTAATTAAATGCAAGCTTCAAGCTCAGCGTGAAGTCAACCCGGATGTTCATAGGTCTTTTTCTTCGCTTCATCATTTGCTATTATTCTTATTATCATTTAAATTATTTATATTTATTATGTATAGTTATTATATATTTTTTTTTCTTCTTTATGATATATATATATATATTAATATGGGCGATAAGTTGATTACTTTTTATGCAAGGCATATTTTCAGATAATTTTTTCTCATAATTTAGACCAATATTTTTTATTATCAAAGCTATATTTTGCGTTGCGAAGAGTAAATGAGTAAATGATGAAATAATAAATTTTCCTAGTTAAATTGACAAATTTTTAGTTCTTCTTTCTCTGTTTTTCGTGATTTATATCGCGACCGTGGCTTTTGCGCTTTTTTTGTTGGTCTTGGTCCCACGTTAATGCGAGAAATGCCCGGATACTTTTTTTTTTTTGGCGCTTATGAAATTTCGAGATATTACTTCACATCTCCTGGTATGAAGAAGGATGACATTGGTACTTTTTTGTTTTATTTTTTGAAAACTTTAACTTCTTTGTAGTTTCTTAAATTCTTTATTCTTTATGAAATTTATTGAATTTCATTTTAGCCATTTTTTATTAATGGTCATGGCTTTTGAATCTATAAATTGCTACATATTTCACTATTTATATTATTTAAATGATTAGTTTTATTTAGTTTTTAAATTTATTTAGGATTACTACGAACAGCGGTTTCCGGCGCTATCGGCGGAATGGCTCTTTGGACTTCAATATTTCCTGCAGATGTCATAAAATCACGAATGCAAGTTTCGGGTGGGGGTAATTTTCAATCGACCTTCATGGATATTATTAAAAATAATGGTAAGATTCACTAAATATATTTTTTGTCGCAATTATTTTTTGAAAAAAACAAGAATAACGGAACTCTTTTACTGAAATGTCTGATCTTGACATTACATTCGATAAAAATTTATTTTTAAAATATTTAAAATTTTTTAAAGCCTTATTTTAGGTTTTAGAGGTCTTTATAAAGGATTAGCAGCGACATTATTGCGAACATGTTTAGCGAGTGGCTGCTTATTCATTGCCTATGAGGAATCAAAAAAACTGCTGAGGGATTTATTCTAATTTTTAAATATTAAAAATAAAGAAACTCTTTTATTGAAATATTAGCTTTGCATTCGATAAAAATTTATTTTTAAAATATTTAAATCTTTTCTATATTTTTTTGAACAATTTAAATTAAAAATAAAAACGATGTTCCGCATCGACTATTTAAAATTGTCCTTTTTTTTGACTGGTGGGAACAGTTTCGTTCCATTTATGAAAGAACTGGAAGGCAGCTTCAACTTCCATCGATTAGTTTTATGTACCATTAATAGACCCCCTAAGGATTTGCAAATACTAATTGGTGATTTGCGATTTTTCTGAAATTGAATTTTGAAATACATTCATTCGCAGTTTTATTTCATTCGGAAGTTATCCGCTGCGAATGTAGTTATACAGTTGGCTCGAAACATGGTGAAATTTGATAGATTTTTATCTAGTTTACTGAAAAATCTTTAAGAAAGCTTGTTAAATATGAAGGAAAAATTCTGAAATATGGCACTGTTATTATTATTAATAATAATATTGTTATTAATTTATTAATTATTAATTGATTTTATTAATTAATAATTATTGGGATTATTAAATTTTTGTTCCGAATTATGTTTGCATTGCCGTATTTTCTTAATATACTTTATTTTCGCATAGATGACAAAAAGTAACTCGAGATATATAGTTTGAAATATCTCTCTTCTCACCTCATGTTCAAAATTGAAAGTAGTGTTTAACGGCATTGGCAGTTTTATTTGTTCACAGAAAAAATTGAAAAACTTGATTTCTGAACGTTATGCACAATATTTAAAATTTTTATTGAGCTTGTTTCCGAGCTGTTGCTCTGAATTTTTGGAAACAAAAAGCCAATATCTTAGACAAAAATAATCACGTAAAAAGAAATTGGCTTTAATAGACTTTCCTGGAATTAATAATTTTTATGTTAAATATCGCTATGAAATACGTGAATAAATGATATTTTTATAGAAAAAAACCAAACGGAACAAAATGTAATGAACGATCCAGCGATTTAAGTGCTAGGCAGCCACTTTTTGTCCAAAATTCAGTCGAACTCCATCGATTATCAAATTTGTCTTAGTTTTTTCTGATAATCTTTTATATAACTGTTGGGTTCTCACCGTGGGATTCATTCTTAAGTCCCTGAAAATTCAGATATGTTAATCGTAAGTTGGAATGTGGATAGGCAGTCTTATATTTCTAATTCTTATTCAATGATTTTATGCTGTAGGCAGCAGTTTAAATGCTAATGAAATAGTCAGTCTACAACGTGATGAAATGAACGATTAAATTAAAGCAGCTTTTGTAAAAACGGATAAAAATATCAATAAGTAAAGAGTATCAACAAAGGGAAAGAGCTGAAATTTACTATTCACGTAGTAAAGAATTGCTCGCAAAAGGCAAAGCCTTTTAAAGGATTAATAAAATTCTTAACGAAGCGGCTGAATGTAATGCGTTTTAAACTCACAGTTATTTCGAAAGTTTATAAAAATTTTTCATATCAATCGGCGGACAATTTGTTTTAGGCCAAGCAGTTCAATTCTGATCTTTTTAGGAGGTAAAGTTCATTAGAAGAAATGAAACTAGAATGATATGAATACGAGTTGATCAATAATGTGGTGAAGTATATTTACATAATTATAATAACGTTAGGAAGAAAGAATATGAGAAGAGAAATTCCAGGGCCTGAAAGAGGAACTGAAGAAAATGTGGAAAGTGAAGGCCAAAGTAATTCCAGTGAAATGATCTCCAAACTAGAAAACTTCAGCGCACTTTCCAAGAACAAAACATTAGAGATCTACATCCAGAATAACGCACTACTAGCCAAAATACGCAGAACCTTCAATCTCCCAGGCCTCCGGTGGAGAAATTGAAATGATCAATGGCACCCAAAGGAAGTAAGGAAGAGACTTTTATATATATTTTATATATAAATACATTTTATAAATATTTCTATATTATTTATATTTTTTATAGCTATATTTTATAACTACATTTTTATAACTAAATTATATTATAATTCTCAGTCGGATCGATCTTCTAACAAGCAATGCCAGCTTAATGATGCGAGGTGCCAGAAAGAGGCCGATAAGGTTGGAGGATATTAAAATATTGGAGATTATCTTTGATCACTGCTGAGCGGATAAAATCTCTCATGATCGCATCCATCTTCGCTTAAATACCAGTTGCATTAACAAAACCTCGGCCTCGCCGGTTGTGGCTCGTTCTTCATCGCCCATCACAGAAGTTGACTTGTTTCTTTACTTGCTAGATCCTACAATGGATGGCAGCAAAAGTAAAGAGGACCAATGGAGACCTGGACTAAAACAATCAGGAAAGATTTTGAACATATAGGTGGATCAGCAATATATGGACTTAGACGATGGAAAAAGGAATGGATTCTATTATTGTCGACGATGGAATCAGATCGCGCAGCTTGGAAACATCTTACTCCTGTAGGCAGCAAAAATTTGCTTCGCTTCCGTTCATGTAAGATTTTTTTTCATTCAAAATTCTCCATCCAAAAATTTTAGTTCTTATTGTTTAAGTTTTTCTAACGATTCATTTTTATTCAAGTCAAGTCAACTGTAAGCAATCAGGAAGATGAGAATATTACTAATATTCAAAACAGAGTAAAAAAATGAACAGAGTAAAACAGAGTAAACAGACGCTAAGAGTAAAAAATTATTATAAGAATAAAATAAATGAAAAAAGTGGCAATTTGAAAAAGAAAATCATTTGAAATCGTGCGATACTTAACGAAGAGAAAATATTTTGAGAAGTTCCAATCAAGAAATTTCAACTTATAGAGGAAAACCGAAGAATCAACATGCGATTATAGTAAATGTCTTAGTAACCAATTATTACCTTAAGGATTAAAGCTTAAAATTTTAAAAAATCTTCATGTAAAACCGAAATCTCATTTTGATCATTATTTTCATTGTAAATATTTTAACGTCTTAATTATCATTTTTATCATCATTATTATTATTATCACTTTTAACACCTATTTGGAGAGCAATGGTCGAGTTATGATTCGTCTTTCCATTCGCGTCGAGCACAAGTTCAATTCCCTTTCCTAACGTGAACAAATTTGTTAATAAAAAATCCAGTGATGCTGGCTATCCATCTGTAGCCTCTGGCCAAGTGATCCCTTGCAAATATTTCTAACCACACTGACGGCCAGTCAACCAGAAATTATGGATTACCACCGGTTTAGTTGTTTAATTATTATCGCAAAATTATTAACGAACAAAAAGTTGGAGTAAAAGTTAATTTCGCTGAAAAAATAAAATCCTTTTTTTTTCAAAAAGATCACTCACCGCTTGTTGATTTCGATGGTTGAGAACTGATTGTGACGGCGATGCAAATGGTATTGCAGATCTTTCAACGGTAGTTACTGGAGCTTTAGGTCTACCGTATTGATCATAAGAAATGCGTATTTCAGAATTGATTTGATAAGTTTGCGGTTGAATACGACCATCTGGACCAATTGTCGCCTTAGTTGGTGGAATAATTATATGCTGAGGTATTGCGATTCCACGTGGCTTTTTCGAACACCAATTCTCCTCTTTTTCATGATATGGAGATGATGACTGAGCTGAGCTAAAGAAAGATGACTGGTGGATAATCGATTTTAGTATTTTAGAGAGATCTCGCATATATATTTATATAATTCTTAAAAACCACATCCTAGCAGACAATATTCGAACCAGAATTTAGTTTCTAATTACTGAGAAAATATTTTTTCATCAAAAACATTCACATCTAAGGAATGAATGTCTTCTATTATCCAAAATTGATAGGTAATACGGAGATTCATGTCGCCAACCTTTTAGATTCATATCCTTTTTGATCGCGTTTCTTTTTTTCATCTTTTTCAGTGCGATGGTGATATCGCCTTCGTTCTTTAGAGTTTTGCTCATTTGAATTACATTGTCTAACAGATCGTTCCCGATTAGGAGTTCGATGCCCATGAGGTCGAAGAGGAAAATCTGAATTTGACTGAATCGACTTAAATATAGCTAAATATAGCTAGCCACATAAAAAAGGATTAAAAAAATCAATTTTTCATACCTGTAAAAGTAACAGTATCAGATGTTACTGACGCTGGCGACTCAAGACAGGCTGAGCAATGCCTCCTTCTAGAGCATCTTCGCCGTGAATGTCCCCTTCGTTTATGTTTGTCTTGTCGATTTTGAGAGAGTAACCTACAAAAAGCTATGGGATTTTGTGGAAAATTTTTAGAAAAAATTTGCTTGCAAATAATAAATCTATCTATAAAAGTCATACAAATATACAAATGAACTTATCATTGGGTTTAATTGAACGGTTGCAGTAAAATGCAGCAAAGCTATTAAAAGCTATATAGCGAAAAAGAAATTTCTGAACCAATAAACATAGAATAAATACAGTGATAAAAATAAAAGATAAATAATCAGCGATTTTCGATGTTAAGAATACTTATGCCGCAACCTTTCACGGTAATGATTACAGTGGTGATGATGATGTCGCTTATGGCGCTGAGATAGAGCCATTCTGCTAGTATTGTCATACATAGATGGAACTGATAGTGAATGCTAAAAAATAATTATTTCTTAAATTAAATTTTGATATAAGGATAATAAATTATTGCATATGCGAATAAAAATTGTTATCACGTATTAGAAGATTGCAATAAATATGCACTTGTATTGGTGGAAATTCCTCCTGCTTAATTACCGAAACTGGTTCACTATTTGCATGTTCTGGCACTACTGAAAATTATTTTCCATTTATGATTTGAGTTTAAAAAATGAATTTTCTGACGAATAACAACATTTCTTTGGCAATATAGAGGTTAATGAAAATGGCAATCTGTACAGAACCGACTAATAAAATCTACAAATTTGTTTCATTCTTAATAAAAATAATCTTTTCCTAATATCACACAATATTATTTCTAGTTTGGCTGGATCCACTGACCACATTGTTAAAAAATTCAAAATATTCGAAGTAAAATATTGAAATAATGTTAATAATAGATAAATAAACACATAAATATAGAAAATAAAAAATAAATAAATATTAATGTTGGGGGATAATTTCATAAACAAGAATTTTGAGCTGAACTCGTTTCTTAAAAATCGGTATAAATCTATATAATAAATGTGGATAAATTTATATAATAAAGAAAAAAATTGCGCGAGAGAAAGTCACCGATCTGTTGTTCCATCACCCAGTTCGAAACTCTGTCCTGGCTTATTTTATCGAATGAGGCTTGTCGTTGAGGAGACTTAGCACACGGTTCATACACAAATTCAGGTAATCGACTATACTTATCTCGAAGAAAAGTCGGAGAATGTCCTTGTTTATAACCTTCAGGTGGTGCAGTTTTTAAATGAGATTCTGAAAAAAACTTTTTTTCCACCTTTGCACCAATCAGAATGCGCTAATCTTATGAACGTTATCCAAATCGAAGACATAAATCGACGGCACATCACTGGCAAATATTAATTTGAATGATTTATAAATTAAGCAATGGAATTAAACACTTTAAAGTAAATTCATTCAGGAAAAATGATTTAAACCTTTCTTCTCTCTCCTTTCGAAACCTTTCGAATATGCATCTTCAAAGGGATAATTCCTTTGATCATTGCAATATTTGTCAAAACGATTGTCATCGTCGAAGTAAATTGGCTGCTGCTTTTCTTCATAAAATTCAATCTCAATAGTCATATGGCGATAAAAAATAATAATTACAAAAAGGCAGTATATCTGTAAAATGACTGCAATTAGGAAGTTTAAAAAAGCGAGTGGTTAGCTATTTTTAATGAGCTCTTGCGATAGAAGCAGATGAGTTGGCTGCATACGGATGCAGGAGGCAGAATCCGTTCTCTCAGTAATCTAAGCTACTATCCAGTTAGTTACTAAGTTTTCTAAGATGAAAATTGGTAAATTAATAAGAAAAGAAACAATAAACGAATGGCATAAATAAGGGGGATAAATAATATATATACGAACTAACATTAATAAATATTGTAATCATTTCAAGTATTGTAAGTACAAGCCAATAATCTCGCACGTCACCTGTCCACCACATTATACAATAAGCAAGAGAAGATAATATACTTGCAAGCATACATGGGATCCATGGCCAAACTAAACACCGAGAAAACTAAAACACCATTAAGCTAGAAAATGATTCCATTGATGCATAATTGACAAATTCAAACAAGAAAGAAAGAGAAAAAAAGAGTTTATTTAAAATCAAACCACTTTATTTAACGTTTTAAACTAAGGATGAAGCAGATTTTATTCTTTTTTTATTCAGTGGCTTCCCAAAATGAACACACAATATATAATAGATAATACGATTAGAATTACATTTAATATTGCCGGTATTTTTGAAAAAAATTGTTTAGAGACTGTATATTGCCAATTAAAATATTCATACTCACTGATATTTTATAGGACTTAAAATGTGGAGACCCTGTAAAACCGCAAAAATAATCATTCAGACTAAATAATAAACTAGCACCATCACAAAAATTACCGTATGTGCTCCATATATCAGTGCAACTGAAGCAAAAAGAAGAAAAAAAGATGCTATGAGACATAAAATTTGTATGACGAAGAGGCCTGAAAAATTAAATTACAAAATTCCATCTTGAACTAAGTCAGAAACAAAGGAATTCATCAATGTCTCGCTTGGTCCAAAACTAAAAAATAACCAATTTAGAATTAGAAGAATAAAAGAATAGAAGAATTAAGATTCATTCATTTTAAAACAAAAACAAAATATTTAAAATTAAGTCATCTTCTATGCATTCAAATTGCTACGAAACTTCTAATAGCTATCACCATTGCTGGTTAGAATGGCTCCAGCGGCTAGAAGGGTGCTTCCAAGCGGCACTGTTTGATGCCATCGTAACAGCAATAGAAGCCATTCCTTTTTCCATCATTTAAGTCCATATGTTGCTGGTCCAGCTATTATGTTCAAAATCTTTTCTGACCTTATCAGTCCAGATCTTGATTGGCCCACCCCGCTTTTAATGCCGCCCATCACATGATTCAGCAAGTAACGAAATATGCGTCAACTCGTGTGGTGGACGACGGAGAACGTGCCCTAACAAGCGAAGGTGACGTATGATATTTTATTATTATGTTACCATGTGATACTTCATCCGCTCGAGGGACCCGTAAAATGCACCTTAGGCAAGAGTGGTCAAAGGCAGATAACTTTTTAATATCCTCCACTCTCATTAGCCATGTATCAGAGTCACATATTAAGATCGAACGAATCACGGCTATATAGATGCGAGCTTTCGTTTTTATGGTAATTGCTCCGAATACACCGGAAATAATCTTTGCAAGTAAGCAAGTGGTCGTTACTTCTGAGAAAGCTACCTCTACTAATTCTGTAAAAATTTTTATCAGAAATTCACTTGGCAGGAAGGGTACATTTGGATCGCCAGCAGCACCAGGACTTTTAAATTATTTATAGGTTTATTCGTGTCAGTGGCAGGACACGTACTCACGCCTCGGTATAAAAATCTTAATGACCATCCACTCTTATTCGCCCGGCTTTTCAAATTTACAAATTCAATTTTCAAATCACTTAAGTGAAAATTAAATTAACCAAAATGGTAAATCACATCACATATATATTTTAATCCTCATTTATTTTTTAAAAATATCTATTCTTCGAAAGATGATTATTGTTTTTCTGAATTTTACCACTTAATTATTACCCTAAAAACAACCATTAAACTTTAATAGCAAACTTCTACCGACCGATATAAAAACGCTCTTCAGGACTTTGCCAGTAGCTTTCATAGTAAGATGGAACATCATATCTACCATATTCATAATAATTTGGGAGAAGTGTATTTGCTGCTCGATCTTTTTCATATTTAACAGCCGCCATTTGCCAGCCAAACACAGCTAATTGTATGAGGCAAAATATCTAAACAACGATAGATAACGATAGATAAGCAGCAGTTCTGCAGCGGAAAAATTATAAAGCCAGTTTCATCTTATCAGATATATATTTGCATCAGTGCAGGTAGTGAATTCGACTGGCAAATGAGTCACAGCCACTTACAAATTCAAAAGTGTAATAAAAATTGCAAGCTCAAACTTTAAAAATAAACTCTCTCTTCTCCCCTTCCCCTTCCCTCCAAAGAATAAATAGCCTGAAAGCAATATGAAACATGTTCCTCGCTATGGTCGAAAAAAAATCCCTTTTGCATTAATATTTCAATATGGCAAACGTTGAACTGTACCTATATAGAATCTCCCCAGTGGATTTTCATAATAATTTTCAAAATAGGTGGGACCATTGAAATTAGCATAAGTATTATAAGCAGCTGTAAGATAATTTCCGGCTTGGTCCCTTTCATATTTTATTGCATATAGTTGCCAACTGAATATACTAAATTGAAATGCTGTGAAAACCTGCAATTTATGCGCGAATTTTTTTTGGAGGATTTCAGATAATTTTAAATTAATTTAAAATAAAATCAGTCGAATTCAGCTGGCAATTGTTCAAAATAATATAATAATAAAGAAAAGTTCTATAGAAAAGATCTAAAATGTCTTTTTAATTTCACTAGAACAAAATAATAGAATGAAGGAGACGAAAAATCAGATTTCATTGCTTTTATGATTTGAACTGTTATCAGTAAGCCTCTTAAATTTAAATTTTACTACCGAATATCGAAGTTCTACAAGGAAATTCAATGTTTTTATTCAAAAATTCACATTGATTATTCCTCATTTTGAAGCCACGTTTTAAAATACCCGAATATCCAGGCCGATTCTTATGCTAAAAGTATAGTTGATTTCTTCTTTTAACATCCCTGGCCGGCTCCGCAGGCTATTAGAATGAAAACAAAACCACCTCGCCAGACAGCCACTTAGGAATAGGAGTGCAAATATGTCCTCGATTTCAATTTTATTAGGCTCACTCAAAAATATATATCAAACTCGAAGACATATGTCTCTATAAAGGAATGAAATTATGAAATTTATGAATCTTAGTAATTTATTTAAACGCGGCTTATTCTACTAATTTCTGGAATAGCCTAGTGACCTATATATCTAATGTATTTTTGACATTTGTAAACAAACAGAATACAGAATGCTGACCTAAAAATAATATTTTTGGCTCACTTGGTGTTCAGTAAATCATTTTTCGCATATCGTTATAATATTTAGTTGGCAGCATAAATAAATATAAATCGCCACCTTTTCAATTTTTTAGAAAATAATTGGGTTAATAGCGAATTCATTACCCTCAACTAAGGCACTGGTGCGTGAAGTCGAGGCTCCTACACAAGGGCACCAATACTCACATTGGAGGTTAGCTTGAGCCATGGTAACAGTTCGACAGTAACTGATCACACGCAATTGCCAGCCGAATAGCACTAATGATGCAAGTGCATGTACCTTGAAATTTCCATCAAATTTTAGATTTTTGGACTCAACAAATTTTCAGGCGAATTCAAAAAAATTTTAGTTACCATAGAATGTACTACTGTTCAGTGAAAACTATTGTCCTATATGCGAAACCATTGCTTTCTCGGTTATTTCCTACTTCTGTTATTTCCTCCTATATAATGCATTTTTTGACATTTATAAGCAAACTGCTTCGGCAAAAGAACTTCGCATTATTTTCCCCTCCACTAAGACGATGCAGAAAATTTAATTTTGCCGAATCATGAATTCATTTACAAATAGGCAAAAAGTGACGAAAATTGTTTGAAATATTAGTCTTTCTCTGGTTTCCAACAAAGCCACCTTAATCAACCACATTCCCCCATCTTAAAAAGTTTGCTTGAAGCGGAAAGAACTAACCATACTCCATATTCCAACCAGTACTGAGCCTTCCTTCAAACTCCAACAGCAGCAAGCATTGCACGTCGTCTTTGCTTGCATTTTAGTCATAATGAAGTTAGAGAAAAGCTAAGGAAATTCTGACATCCGATACAAATACAAATAAAATTAGTTCGAAATCAAGGATTCGAAAAAAAGCGAAATTCGACCAAATTAAGTATTTGTAATATTTCGCAACATTTTTAATAATTCAGCATATCTCGAAGATATTTTCGGAAATAGAAATATATAGAAATATTTCTGAAAAACAAATATTTTTATACACTCAAATGACGAATTCGACTTGAGCAATCATCTGCAATTCACCAAAATCAGAAAAGTAACTTATGAAGAAAAAAGTTAATGAACTGCCGACAAAAATCATCAAAATGCTGCAATAATGATCATGAGCTAACTGCAAGGAAACATAATTAGTGGTTAGCGCTTATTATTTTAATTAGGCTAGCTAACCAAGCTAGCTTATAGAACAGTTAGAATTTTTGACATGGAGCATTCGGCGAAGGAAGTGTAGATAGGTCGCCAGTATAGTTCAGATTTTTTAATAAAAGGTTTATTTATGTCATGATTAGGAACCATTATACCCATAACACGATTTTTTTTTGAACCATTATCAAGTAGACTATCCAGTTCTTAATTTAGAAGGAATGTATTCGCTCTTTCTCCTCCATCTTTCCATCTTTCTGACGGAAATAAACAGCAAATCGCTAGCTAAACAAATTGTTTGGTTTTTTAGATATTTTTTGCATCTTTTGTCACCGCTTAATTACCTTTTCTGCTTTTTGCTTTGTCCCACGTTTTCTGATTAGGCTCGTTCCGTTGGAACAAGAAGGTTCACGATAGATATACAGATGAGTCGTCAACATCACTTATATTTTTGAGGAGCAGGTTTCACTCCTGCCGATAAAACTTCAGCATCGATTCTGCGAAATATTATCAGCCATTTTACTCTTTATCTTCCCAAATCATCAAATTGTTCCTGGTTTGTTGGCTCTCCATTGACTAGAATCACTAGAAATAGAAGTGTGGTTGGATTCCTCAAGCCATCTATTTTACTTTTAATAGGCTCCGTCAAAGGACACGTATTGAAGAGCCCATAATGCTTGACAACTGAAGCAATGTACCACTCGACCACATTGTTCATCTGAATTATAAAGAATGATTTAAACAATATGCCCATGGTGTTTAGTGGCAAGATGAATGCCACCAAGAACTGAGAATGGGTTCGAATCCAAGCGACATTTCACGCTTCGTGAAACGGTCGATAGTTTCGTCGAGCAGCAAGAAATGCATGGAACGGCTCAATGGTCTGTTGCTCATTTCGAAACGGAACTGCCAAGGTTTTACGTCTTGCAAGAGACTGATATCTACGCTTCAAAAATATGGGTGATGCTGGCAGCTGCTTGTATCTCTATCGTCAGATGGCAAATTCGCCTGATCCGACGAGTCAGCGGAGCGATCGAATCAGCAATGGTGAACGTTCGGAGAGAAACAAACTCAAACGATGCGACTTAGCCCTTATTTTGATTATTTCATCTAACTGTACTGCTTTTATGCAAACAGTGACGACAAAAAATTATATATATTTATTTGGAAGTTTGGAAATGATTGGGAAAAACACAAAAATTCTTTGTAAGCAGAAAATAACGATGAATTTGAAGAGAATTTTAAGGAATTCGCGAATCACCATTTACATAAAAAAGCAAACATTGCTCGCCAAAATAAATATCGTTTATCGTAAAATTCGCATCGATTTCGTATTTATTCAACTATACAACTGAAGAGATTAATGCAAAACATTTCTTGTATTCGCTATGCCGTTTTATAACCATGCTTAATCATCTCGTTTCCAAGCCTAAGTAAAAAGTGAGCAGAGGGGAGAGTGAAGAGTGGTTGGACACCATTTCTAGCCAAATTCACTTGGCTCACTCACGACAAGAAAGAAATTCTGGCGATAGAAGCACAAGTGGGTCGCTAGCAAAACCCGAAATTTTTTGAAAATTTCTCGCCCTTCTAAGTGCAGAGAGTGGAGTGGAACAGAACTGCTGAATGCTGAACGCTAAGCATTTGCCTTCTTCGCATGTAAAATATTGTTTAAAAAGCTTAAATTGAGTATTAAATAACAATTTATTTAAATATAAAAGAGTGTGCTGCTAAACAAATATAAGAAAAGAAAAGAAAATATGATGAAATACAATAAAAATGGAAGCAAAATTGAATCAAATTGTAAGAAAAAAAAAAGTAATGGACGAGTAATGAGCTGCAAATTTTCAAGATAACATTACAAAGAATCGTCTTAAAACTGATAAACTGATAAAATGGCTAATGGGGCATAAACAAGTGCCAATTTCCATCAGATAATACCTCTAATTATGGTCCTACGAACAGGTTTAAAATTTCATTCAACTGCTTCTGTTAGATCGTCGCCTCGGTTGCATCAAAATTCAAGCTGAACTCATGACGTAGTTAAATTAAAATAAAAGTCCAAGAAATGTTTATTTTTTTGGAATATATTGTCCATCAATCTAAACTAAAATTATTGCATTTTATCATTCATATCATTCAGTTAAAAGAAAATTCTTCAAAAGCTATCAAAAAGCGAAAAAAATTTCAGACACTTCGGTGATAATACAATAATCGATAAAAATATGAGGAATTTAGGAAAAACCAAAAATTCATGGAACTTGTTCGTGGCAGATAGTTTAAATTTGGCGTCAGCTGGAATGAACATTGCTGCCTCTCTTCGTCGTCACAGCCTAAACTTTTAGAGCCGTTTTTTTGAGAAAGGATTTTTTACGATCAAAAAACGTTCAGAACCCATTTATCAGTTCTATAACAGCTTTTTACGAATTTATTTATAATGAAAAAATAAATTTAAAAATAAATAAATAAAATTTTGATTTTAAAGTGCAAAAAATGTAATTCAAAATTATTGCTCAAAATATCGTGGATTAATGCTCTAGGAAATCGGCCTAAGAAAACGTAACCATCACACGAGCACAACAAAGAATTCCGGTGGTTAAATGGATTAGCCAAATAAAAAAATAGAAAAAACGGAAATTGATCACAAATCCTTTTCAGGAACATCGTTTAAAGATGGAAAATTTTGAAATTTCTAAGGCTTCAAGTTTGAAAAAACATTTTGAAAAATGTTTTGAAATAAAGGTTTCAGCCTTCTAATGTATTATTCTTTATTCTTAATGCCTTTTTTGCATGAAATACAATAATTTCAAGCCAAAGGACTATTTGTCAATTTCTGGCCTCACTATTATCTTTTTTAATTACAAGTTGAATGGTTCCTTCTATTAGAATGGAACTTTTTCTGCAGTACTCTCCTTTTGGACCAGCAGGATCTTCGTATTGAAATCATCAATAATTGATCTTGTAGCCGATAAAAAAGTATTATCATTTTTATTTTGTCAGCTAACGAGAATAAGAATGTAGCATTAGATCAAAATAATCATATTAAAATAAATAATCATATTAAAAATTATCATATGATTCATAAAATAAATTTTATTATGAATCAGAAAATATTTTATTAAACTATTTTATCAATTTATGAAATTAAATATTACTTTTTCACTTTGAGAAAAAAGTGGAACAAATGAGAATGAGAATAACACGTAAAACAAATCTCGAAATCCTGGAAAAAATAAAAAACAAATGACATTTCCGCACCTTTTTTTGTCTAAAATGGGAGAAGTTCTAATTTTTTTAGTTATATAATTTTTTAACGTGGAAAAGTGAATAAAAAATGTTTAAGAACTCATCATCTCTAACTCGCTGTTAATGCGGTTAGAAAATTTTGCCAGAAAACCACTCTGATGAAAGTGTGGTCGCCAACATCAAGTTCTTATTGCTAGCATGGACAGGACCGAAACGAAAGAATTATAAGAATTCCACGACAGCCACAATTTTCTTATCTCATTTACGAATAATGCTTACTCATTTACAAATAATACTCATATGGTTAGCAAAGCGTGATGAATAGAGGATGTCATCTTTATTAAGAGTCAATGGTTCGTGCTGCTCATAAAAATAAGGATTCAGAAAATGCTGGTGATGGTGATTTCTTGTTTTCTCGAGTGATTACCTGGCGAAAAATTCTCTAACTGCCTCAGCGGTGTCTAATTAGAAATAGTGAACCACTTATTCAAACATAATATAATATAATATATCGTTTTTATAGCGAAAAAAGTTTTGAAAAAATGAAAAAATTTTCGATTTAAAAACTCCGTGCGAAAATCCTCAGAAGCTATAATATGATCGCTTATAAAGCGGACAGGTGAGTCAGAGAATGCGATCCTTCAATATTTGTAAATATTTGCTTAGTTAGAGATTATGCTAACTCGTTTATGACGATCGTAGAATTCTCGTTTTTTCAACAGTAGTGAGTGAAGTAAGGTATAACATTATTGTTCTGATAAGGAAAAGAAAAAACAAGTAATTTAATAAAATCACAGCGAAAAAAGATCAATGTACTTAATTTATTAATGCATTTCGATGTCTCCTATAAACATGGAATTTGCAACTACTTGGTTATCGTTAATGTTAAACAGTAGACATACCATTTCTTTATCACTAATACCATTTCTTTATCACTAATTTTGCCGAAATTTGAGTATAAAATAGCGAATACCATATTCAAAAATATTTAAACAAGGCCATATTTCATTGTTATAGGGGCAGAATGAAGAAATGAGTTGTTGTATTTACTTCAACTGAATTCCACTTCCGACAGGAATAGGAGAATTTATTTTTCAAAAAACCGGATGATGCTGGCGACCCATATATAGTTCTGTACTTTTGTCACCAAGTGACACCTTAATAAAATTTGTCTAGCAAGTTTGACAAGCCAATGGAGAACTGGTGAGAGCTTTTTGAAAAGAAAAATCGTCACATAATCAAAATAAATATACTTATAATAAGTAAGTATAAGTATCAAAATAAGTAAAATAAGTGAAACCCAATTCGCTCATAAATATTTATTTGTAACGTTTGTTTTATTTATCATACAATTAATAATTAACAATGGTTTTTTTCGATGTTTCGAATAGTTTTTCAGAAATAAATTATGCAATATATCGGATTAAGAGAGTTAAGAACCACTAGATTTACTGGATTGAATCAAGACAAGCTGAATATCATGGATGCGCCTTAAGATGCATGAATATCATATCAGAATTCGATGTGTCTCGATTCCATATTTTCGATTGTAGAACTTCGGAATTGCTTCTAAAATTCCCCTTATTTTTCCCATTTTTTCGAAGTGTTTCTAGATCGGCCGCATATTATAATGATCTTAAATTTTCAAATTTCCAAGTTTTCATATACTAATATATTTGAATAATTACGAAAAAGTATCCTCTGCACCAAAATACCCCATCCGGGCATCCATAATGGTGTAGAAAATATTTATTATCATCCAATTCTCATATTCAAGCATATTACAGCAAATTTACAATATTTAATATAAGAAAAATTTTTAACTTTTTGACAAAGATGAAAAACTTATTTATTTTATTTACGTTGAATCAAGTCAAAAATTATATCCCCTTTATTTTCACCCTTGTCCTTTTAGCTAGTTTTACAATTATTGTACTAAAGATTTACCATTTTTCGGAAAAACATTTTATCGATTTTACTTTGACAAATGCAAAAATTGGCCAAATATATTAATTTGCTTTCCACTTTAAAGTGAAAAAGCTGGAATTATCTAATATGCAATATAGGCAGTTGATAAGAAAAAAATGATCAATTGGGCAATAGACAGAGTGAAAATTATGCAACGTTGACAACCGAATAGTGATCGAATTTATTTATTGAATTTTTTTAAGAATAGCAATACCCACATAAACCTTAGTAATTACTTCAAATATCTGTAAATAAGTTAAGTGAATGAAGAGGCGGAAATGTTAGGCGATATCGCCTTAAGCCGATTTCCTAAATCTCATCAAATTCACAACTCTCAGGATCCAAACTATTCGGTTATCAAAAGCATATGCTGAACACTGGAAGTCAACTTATCTAGAATTTTTCTAGAAAAACGCAGAATGAAAGCGAAAGATCATCCATCATTCATAGGTGTTTACAAACAAAAATGTGACAAAAAGTTATGCTTGTGAATAAGAAATATTTCAAAAAACATTTTTTGACCTAAATATAATGTGAAAATGCCAGAAGTAAGTAATTTGGGCAATAACCCATAAATGGGTTATTTGTTCAATTCTAGATAAGTTGACTTCCAGTGTCTTACTTTTTGCCTCACTTTATAAAAGATAAAATGAAAAAAAATTTCAGCGAAAATCACAATGGCACAAAATAATGAAATATGAAATATAATGAAATATGAAAACGGAAATATTTATATGGCTTAGAAAGTGGTTTTCTTATTTTACTGTTTCTAATAAATAGTATTACCACTAGTGCATTTATAATGACGAAATTTCGTGGATAATGCCAAACACTTATGGGGATTTATATGTACAATAATAATACATAGCAAGACAGCCAATAGGAAATTGAATACTTTATTGCCCATTCCATTCACTTAATGATTTTTACGAAATAAATTAAATAAATTATGGAATAAGTTGTTGACAAAATGATCCATCATTTCCCATCATCATATTAGAATCTTTTATCAAAACTTGACCATTCAACATTCAAATAATCTGACATATATATAAATATTCTAGATATTCAATGTTTATAATCTGATTCTTGTAGTAATATTTTAATGAAAAACATTTTAAATTAAATAGGAAGAATTTATTGAAAAGGTAGTCAAAATAAAAAATATGAAAAGTCATATAAACGATTGAAAATGCTATCATTTGTATTACTTATAGTGCTTTCCTAACGGTTTGCCATAATATTTGTTCCAAAAAGTATAACTTATTACTGAGCCAGTGTATTACTTGCTTCTTTTGTCATTCTTCATTCTTTTGCACAATAATTCCCAAGGTTCCGAAATAACTCCTAAATCCGAGATGAATCAATTATTCAAATTATTCAAATAAACTTACAAAAATTTGAATCGCTTGCGTTGTTTCATAAAAAATAATATAGGTTGAGTGATAAAATATAAATTAAAATCGATTCAATCACTTGCAGTTTTTATCGTTTCACACAATAAATCCTTAGGAATATTTAGAAATAATTTGTTTCCTCTGCTAAAGTCGTCGTTTGAAATTCGTTTCGAAAACGTTCAGTTCCAACTTGGCCTCCTTCACCAGGGATGTAATTATGATGTGTCTTTAGCTATAATTATACAATCGTTTGTCGTCACCGATAATTGTAAAAGAAGATAGCTGGCTGGTCAGATACTGAACGCCAGAGTTTGGATCCCATTCCACCTCTGCCGAATTAAACTTGCTTTCAAAAATTCTTATAGCGCTGGCGAATCAGCTATGTCTCAAGGCAACTAACTGGCATAAATTTTTTATCTTACTAACAACAAAGCGAGCCTAACAAGAAATAGCAACAGTCAACCACCGCCTTTTATAAATTCATCATCGATAGCTAAGAGAGCTAAATTCAAATGGTGCACTATTTTCTTCCTATGGGAAAATCACCTAAAAAAAAATAAGAGATTAATTTGGATAGAGGAAGCTAAAAACTTTATTTAGGTATTTAATAAAGCTCACCTTCGTCATGCGATCGTATACACCATGGCCAGCATCAGATTCCTCATTAAGCAAATCGGCGTCACGTTCAACTCTCTGTAAAAATGAAATGTGGCTAGAGGGAATTAGCAAAATAGGGAATCTTGATTATTTACCATTTGGCGTGAAGAGACGTATCCACCGTTTGAAGCTTCTGCCGCAGAACGTAAATAATGATCAGACATAGTTGTGGCGAATTGTTCAGCTTCTGTTTCTACTGGTGGATGAACAACAAACTGCAACATATATTGATTTATTTCGATAAGGGATTAATCCTCTGACGCGCTCCCAGCCCGGTGGTACATGTGATAAGTATACAGTCCAGGAATAATAAAACGACCTCAAGTCTTGAGAATTAGCTGAGCTCGCGAACTAGAGCAATGCTTTAAACCTATTAAAAGAAACGGCTCTCTGCACGCACAACGAGGTGTTAGCAGTATCAGCGTGAGAGCTTATGGAGTTGCAAGCCAAGCGATTATTGCCTCCATCTTTTTTCCTAAATATTGTGCATATGTCGCCCCGTTTGTTGGAGATTCCGCCTTCTTCACTTCACATCTCCAGCAATTATTAATCCTAGCTCCGAGCAGAGATATTGATTTTATCTCCGTGACGATAATTCGGGATAAAATGGCATAGCGATTTGGCGAGTCATATCTCAAAAAGGGCCCACTCCGCACTAATGAAGTGGCAACCGGTAAATGACGGTGTGGCCTATGCCGGCTCCAAAAGAAAATTCTGCAATATTTCGAGTCATTAGTATACAGGCTTCAACCTTATGCTCAGATCACGTCAATAAGGAAAAAATTCGAAGCAGAACTCCAACTACTAGCAACATGTCGGCCGAAAAGTGATATGGTCATAATATGAGGAAACTGGAATGCGCACATAGATCATGGTACGGCCAATTGGTAAATGATAAATGTGCACCGAAGAACGCTTTCTTCGCTTTGCGAAAGAGCATTAACTTCTTGTTACTAATACTTGATATTTAATCATATGGATATTTAATCATATGGAACTCTATGGAGAACTCTAACCAGATTGCACTTTAGTCAGTGTCATTTTAAGAATCCCTTATTCGATAGAATCAGTCACTCATATTGGGGTGCTGAAGCGAACTTTGTTATGGTTCGAGTCAGGATTCACATAAAACTGAGAACTCGCAGGAAACAATGCCTTTAAGATGTTTAAACTATCTCAGAACAAAAGATTTAGAAATAGCAAGCGCATTTAAAACCAAAATATTGAAGCAACGCAGTGAAGTGGATAATCAATGGACATTTCTGGAAAGCAGATGAATAGTGGCCTTAACTAAAGATGTATCTCCAAAAATCACCCACTTTCACACTACCCTAATATCGCATCAACCCCAATATCGAATGGCCAAGCAAAAGAGAAAATTACAATCCGGATGAGGGTAGCTAGAAATGCGTTTCTTCCTTTACTAACTCGTCGCCAAATCACTATAAGAACGAAAATCCGCGTTTATATGGGTGTAATTTGCTGGATCTTGTCATATGGCTGCGAGACACGACCAAAGATAGCGGATTATATTAAGGAGCAATCATATCTACAAATATATGAGCCAAGCAGATAAAATGTCACATAATTATCTCTGTCTTCGCTCAAATACCACTTGCATTAATAGTACCATCACAGAATCTTGTCTTCGTGTTTTTCGTCGCCAATTGTCTCACAGCGGTTGAAATTTTTAGAAGAAGAAGAACATATTTTGTTAGTTGTTAAACCCTGTGATCGATAATGTCAAAAGCAAGCAGGAACAATCAAGACTTGATATTGACAGTCAGGAAATTTTCTAACGTATGAGAGGGAACCAGCGATATATAGACGATAGATTAAAAAATGAATCACTTTTATTACTATCAGTAACGTTATCGGATCAAGCAGCTTGAAAACCTTTGGAATGGGTCAAGAATGGAAAACAAAGGATGAAACCTGTTGATCCACAGAAGTATCGAGGATTCACATCGAGTCATCATCGACTAAGGATGCGCTATTATAGGCTCGATTTTTCTCTTTCGATGAATGCTATTAAAGAACTTCTGTATATCAAATGATTCTCTGTTGAAATCTCATCCTTACAGCCAGCAGATAGACAGCGATACAAGAAGTGGTGAATATTAGAAGATATGGCTACCACTATGTATGTTATAATAAATATCGGAAAGAAGACATTGATACAATCAGACATAAAAAATAAACTTGAGCTGAACGAAGTCCATTTTCGTCACTCGAAGAAGTAATACCATAAACAGTTCGAGTTACATTTCCTTCAGCATCAGTAACAGTTGTTGTTCGAACCTCAGAACGGGTCACATCAGTAATGACCCGTCGTTCTACATGTTCATCAGATGAAACAGTTGATATTGAACCACCGTCATTTAAATAACTCTGCAATGCAGCACCATTCATTGGTCGAACGGTTAAGGAGTCTTCGCCTACCTTAAAAGCTAAATTTCATCAAAAATGTAGACATAAGGAGTTCTGAGCATGATTATCTGTTTTAACCAAATGTTATTTGAAAAAATCGATGTTCTTTGGAAATTTCGAATAATGAAAAAGAAAGCTAAAAAGCTAAAAGCTTCTGGGGCTAAAAAAATGATATTTAGAAGCATCAAAAATAAATCGCGCTAACATCGCGCTTTCTAAGTTTGGCTCGAGGAATTGTATAATAGTCCGATCCAAGTATTTCTTCTCTCATACTACCTGCACTTACTCCACGACCTCGGAAATACCTAAAATATCCGTTATTAAAACCATCATTAGTCATTGTTGACTAATGTTGCTAAAAGTTCAATAATTTAAATATTAAGCAATTTCATCAATGCTGGTCATTGTAACTGGAATTTGGCACTAACTTTGTTTTTAAGCAAAAATATAGGCAACAACATAGCGTCAGAAGAAGAAAAATAAGAGCAAGGATCAACGGCAAGATTAATGATGCTTTAGAAGGAGCTATTTCACAGAATTTGCCAGTATATCCTTCTATACAAGCACAAGTAATATTCTTCGTATTAATATCGTGAACGCAATCGCCATGTCCATGACAAAGGCCACATAACAAAGCAGCACATATTCGTCCTGGTTCTGATGGATTGCCATCCGTATAGCTGGAAATATCGCTTCATTTGTAAGCAAATATTTTTCATAAAAAGCCTCATCCGGCATCAATTGTTTGCCAATGGTTGTAGAGAAAATTCATCAAAAAAAGGAACTATTTCCAGGCCTGAAAAAGTAAAAGTATTACCCCTGAGGACATTCACATTCGTATCCTTTTTCAAGATCGGTGCAAATTGCCACAGCGCTGCAATTATGCAGACCCAAAAGACATTCATTAACATCTTCAATTCGTTTGCAAATAATATCTAAACCAGAAGATGAAGGACGAATTTTGCGTCGTATATCAATGTAGTCAGGTAAACAAGTACAAATTGCCTGGAATATTAAATCGTTGAAATAAATATTTAAACATTAGATTAGCAAAATAATCAGAAGTACGCAGTAGACCAGACAAATTTATTTAGAATATTTAGAATATAACCTGTGAATCTGCATTAATACAAGTGGAATTTGCAGGGCAATAATGAACATCAGAACAATAATCCAGTCGACAAACGGAGCCGCGAAGTTCATCTTTCTTAGCTGCGTTCACATAAGGTTTAATACATTCACACCTATAAAATTATCTGGGTTAATGACGACCACTCCATTATTTTAATGGTCAACTTAAATTCTTAAAGAATCGTTGACAAGCAAATATTCCTAAGATTTTTCTGAAACATTATGCATAAAGCACTAAAATTTTTACAGCAAAAACGTCTTTTCACTTTATATCATATCATTCCTTGTTTCATTGTACGCGATGCAGATTTCAGTTTATTTAAATCACACCTTTATAAGTGGAATTTTAGCCATCATCCGACATCATTTTCACTAACAAGTTTTACTAGCGTTAATGAATATGGATTGAATCATTGATGCTTGAACTTATAGTCGAAGCAATATACCATGCGGTAAAATGAAAATAACAAAGTGGGAAGAATTTGCTAAAAATTTCGTGGGTAAAATTTATTCCTATAATGAAGAATAATCTTCAAAAATGGCTAACCTATACAAATGTTCTTCGTCGATACAACGAGCGTTTTCATCACACTCATTCCATTCATTATTTTCGCATTCATTCACTCCAATTGTGCTCAAACAAAGACGCCCAGGATAAGCTGGATTTAAATCTCGGAAATTGGTTGGACATTGACATCTGTATATTTACCTTTCAGATTCTGCATGATCAAATTTTTTAAGGCTATAAATTATATATCATGTATGCTTATTTTCTAATAGATCAGAGCAAAGTCGAATCATTGTTCAATAAAAAGTTATTAAATTATCTAAAATGTTCGATATAAAATAAATTAAGAATCTATCGCACACTACTTCTAACAGCTCTCACCATTACTGGTTAGGCTGGCTCTACTGGCTACAAGGGTAAGACGTTTCCAAACTGCGATCTGATGCCATCGTCGACAGCACTAGAAGCCACTCTCTTTTCTATCGCCTAAGTCCATATATTGCTGGCCCATTCACTCCTTCAAAATTTCTTGACTGTATCAGTCTAGGTCTCGACTGGTCCTCTTCACTTTTGCCGCCATCCATTATAGGATTTATCAAGTAACGAAATATGTATCAACTCTTGTGGTAGGAGGCAAAGAACGACTTAACCAGCGAAGGCGACGATCTCTAACGGCACTGTTAGTGCAAGTGGTGTATTTGAATGAAGGTGGATGCGATCATGCGAGATTTTATCCGCTCAGCGGACCCGTAAAATGTTTCTTAGACATGAGGTTGAAGGTACTTATGAGTGGCCAAAGGCAGAAAACCTCTTAAAGTATTCTTCACATACTCCACTCTCATTGGCTATGTCTCGCAGCCATATAGCAAGATTGCGCGAATCGCGGCTATACAGAGACGGGCTTTAATTTTTATGGTGATCTTACGACGGCTCCACAAAGGTTTCGTTAACTGGAAAAATGCATTTTTTGCTGCCGTTGAAATATCATCTTTTGCTTGCATTCGATATTAAAGTAGATTTGAGATAAAACTTGGCATTTCCTCAACCGGCAATGAGTTTATTAAAAAAGGCATTTATTGTATAATTATTGTATAATAATTATTTATGACATTTATAATTATTTATTGTATATAAAACGAAAAGGCTTTGATTTACATTGACCTTAAGTCCGATTCTCGCTGCAATTGTCGACACATTATTTAGCATTAGTTACATTTCAGCATAAAGGACTACGTCATCAGCGTATTCAAGGTCTGATGCTTTGATGTGATGCTCTGGACTGATTTATACATCTCTTGAGAAGCTGTGTCCATTATCCAGTCTATCGTATATCGCATACCGAGCAAATGAGCTATCGCCTAAACAATAGACGTCAACTTCACACCACCGACAACTTTGGGCTTATTCCATCTTCCAGGTGATGATTAATACTCTTACTCTTACTCTTAACAGGCACAACAATCGTTCCCCGAGTTATAATTGCTTTGTGAAGAAGGCGAAAGAGTTTCCTACTATCGTCTAATCGAGCCATCGTCTCCATTCTCAAGGTCTTGTTGCTCCACTTTAAAGCATCTGTGATAAGCATGATTTCTTGCCATTTATGCTTTGGCAGTGTTTTCAAACAACTGGATAGTTACTTCCGATACCCAACTAAAGCACTTCTTACTAGTATAGCGTAGAAGCGGTTGACTTTCGGAGAACTCCTTTGGTTTGGTATTCATTTGCCGTTCCAGAAAATCATTGATATTTATACCACTGAAGTGTTTCAATTTGGTTTAAAATCCGCTCACTGTCCACGAATTTTTTAGTTCGAGATAGTTGAAAGATCTTGGAGGATGGTTTTTCTTGCGAGTTGTCAATTTTATGCGGATCTTGGCCCGGACCATAAGACAGTCAGATCCATGAATATTGCCCGTCTCAGCACCGCAATATGAACGGCTATCTTTTACGGAACTCTTTAAACGGCGACTGATTAAGAAGTAATCAATCTGGTTGAAGTAATGGCTAGCCGTGGAGTTCCATCTGATTAGATGTTTTTTAAGCTGCCGGAAGTATATATTACTGACAAAAAGTTCAACAAAGCGAACAAGGCGTTTCCCATTGGGCTCACTCCGATGCCATATCTGCCAATTATCGAGTTCATCGCAAAAGCATCATGATCTAAACGCACATTCCAGTCTCCTGCGATTATGACGATGCCACATTTCGATAGAGATTTTGTTAGCAACTGAAGTTCCGCATAAAACTTATCTTTATCATGATGCCTCTGCGGATAAAGTTGGAGCATATACACTGATGGCTAAGATGTTGCAGAATTTATCTTTAAAGAAAATGCCACACGGTCCCTTAAATATTTTCATTCAATCAAAGTGGAACGGATTTTTTCAGATATGACAATCGCTAAATCACTTCGCCCCAAGTTATCCGAAGTGATATAGCCAGTAGCTCTGTTCCGAACCAGGATTAGTAATTACTCGAGATCCGAAGTGAGGAACACGGATCTCCGACAAGCAGGCGATATCTATATTATGTTTAGAAAAGTGTGGACAGTAATCGTTTGGCTTGCGACATCCATAAGTGTTTTAATGTTCCACGCTAATATGGCTCTCGCCGAGTATGTAGAGTCATCTCCCTTGATAGGTTTCGAGCAATTCTTCCGGCTTACAAGCATATTTTCTTTATGAACTTTGAGACTTTGAGATTTAATTCCCGTATTGTATACTTATTACATGTACCACCGAGCTGGGAGTATCATCCATACGCTGTTTCAAAAATATCTGATCCTTTCACCATAGAGTCACTTGTGGATTGAATTACAGTGGGTCCTCAGCAACCACCTGGATTTTTGATATGAGAGGTTTACTGTCGAAGACGGACATATTATATTATTTCATATTATTTATTATTAGCATAAGGTGAGAGAAGAATGAAAAAATTTTAGAAATTTAAAAAAAAATTTAAATTTACTCATTTCAATTCAATTTTTTATCTTTAAATTTCGAAAAGAAAAAATAGTTTAGCTCGCTATTTATAGAAATTATAAAATATACCAAAAAAATAGCACAAAAATAACAGCGGAATAGAAATATAACCGCTCAAGATTCGAGATAATTTTTAAATTTATCGCACTACAAAACAAACGATAGCTAATTATGAAGATTATAAAAGACCTGTATCCTGATCCCTCTTCTACACAAATTGCATTTGGATGACAGTTACTTTTGAAGCACTGATCGAATGGATTCGCTTGAGATGGACTAATAAATTGATTGCTTTTACCTACCTAAATTTAATGTTCGACTATTAAGGAAAATTTTTGCAAACTTAGTAAATTCTTTTTATATTTTATATTTTATTTCCTTAACTTTTTCTTTCTTAAAATAGCTTAATGTTTGGGTTTTCGCTCAATTCGGAGAAAGCCGATACTAAAATTCTATTACCCGCAGGAGTAAACTTGTCCAAAAATCCGGGTGATGCTGGCGACTCCCTGTGTTTCTATCGCCAAGGGACTCCCTGGCATACTTGTTCAGTGCGACAAGCCAGCGGAGAACTTTAACCAGTAATGGTGAAAAACTCTTTAAAATATATGTATATATGTATATGTAATTTTATTTTATATACATATATATAAAATTCAATTTCAAGAGAATTCTCTTCTTTCCTATTCGTTGAATAAATTTCCTTCAACTATAAAGGATAGCAAAAAAGTACAACCTCATAATTGTTTTTCCTCGATATATATTCAACTAAATCATTAAATATTTTTTGTGGATCTGGAATAGAACCTCGAACGAAATTTGAGGTGAAATTATATAATATTCCATAATTCCAAGTCTTAAAAAATAAAAACAGTATTAGATCAGAAATTTTTTATTTCTGAAGGGCAGAAGATATTTAGGTTTGCTAATCGAATCAAATATTAAATTCAAATTTAAAACTTGGAACCTTGTTAATCTTTTCCGGATTAATAATATCGTTTACTTCTGCGACCAGAAATCCATTTTTCAGTGGTGTTTGTGCATAACTTTGACGAATGCCTTCTTCAAAAGCTTCAACCAGTCTCTTATAATCGGTGCTATGAGGATTGGAAAGATTATCAGTGTAATTTAGAGGAATACCATCTTCACGAATGACCCATAAGGGCAAATTCCATGCTTCAACCTTGAATCATATTCTTTGTAAAGTCAGTAAGTAAACATTAAACACACAATTGAAGCATGCTTACTGGACGACATTTTTCATCCTGTTTTGCACGTTTCTGGCCAATAGGACAACCACAAGTTCTGCCAACAACACAGATTTCGCCCAAATCAAGTTGACAGAATGTTGTCCCGCATGGTATTCCTTTATGTACCTCCTTTCTAAAATTAACTTACAATTTAAATTGATTTTTAAAAGTCCTCGACTTCGACTTCGACTCCTTTGACCTCGACTTAAAAACTTTATATAAAGATTATTACGAATATATTTGCTGAATTTTTATGGATGAATTTAGACTCATTTATCACGCAAACCTTATTTCCCAGTATTTTTTACTATTATTATTAATGGTATTAAATAATAGTGCTAATAATAATATCAAATATATCAAATCACTACTCCGAATAAATCTGTATTGCGATATTAAATCCCCGAAGTGTATAAAAGAGTTCCAATTCTAAAATTTCAGTTTTATAGAAATATTGAAAAAAAAATTCTTTTTTTTTCGGCACTCTAACATATTTACTAATAATGAAGCCAGTTTTCTTGTTACCTGCATGGGTCTAATTGATCATTGTCATCAGCTACAATCAATGGTCCACCTCCAAGACGATAGTTGTAATCTTTTATTGCTCGCATAAATTTGCTCCAAAATTCACATTTATCAATAGGAGAGGTGAAATCAGCGGTTCCATTAAATAATAATCCAGATTCCCAAGAGCTGCAGTATAAACAATACAACAATATAAAGTAAATACCAATATTAATATTAAACAAATTTTTAATCAACATCCATATCGCTTTAAGATAAATTCAGAATCATAGTTTTCTGGGTACATTCCTATCGGAGGCAAAATCCGAACTTCTGATTCCCAGTGAGATAATCTGAGAAAAAAACCACACGGCTATCTTACCCCTAAGTGAATGAGAGGAAAGTGATTAAAATTGAACCTGTTTTTAACTTTAGGATTTGTGATATAGGTTACATCTGATGATACGTATTTTGGCGCAAATGACGTTTGTTCCACGGTTGTTTTCATAGCTTGGAGGAACTGGTCCACAATTTCAACGTAACGAGACGACTTCGAATTGCCATACTCGCTACCAAATGCTAGTTGATTGCCATCGCGACCAATAATTCGAATTTCTATTGGAACCTGAATGAAAAATAATAAAATTATATCGATAACAAATAACAAATTAAATATTGTTATCCACTGAATGAATGCAAAAACCTTTTCAACATCAATACAGCCAGCATCAGAAGAAGGCCGATTTTGGTTTGGACGGCATGCGCATCGTTCTCCTCCTACGCAAACTTCACCTAAATCCAAGCGACAAAATCCTAGATCACACGGTAAAAGGTTCGGAGACAAAGTTGTAGGCTCGGCTTCTTGCGGTCGACCCGTTATTAATCCTATAACAAATTTTCCTAAGAAAAATGGAAAATCAAATTTTAATCAGGATAGGGATGATCAAGTAATATTTTTTTGCTGAGTAATATTTTATTAAAAGAATCTTGCCATTGAATATTGAAAATTCAGTGGCACAGAGTGGTTTTCATTTACAGTCCTTTCCTCATCCTAAATAGCCAGTGGAATGAGCCAAATCAGAAAAATTGATTATTGGAATCAAAATTCACTCTGCATTTCATTTCTATCACAATTTAATCTACTTATCAAAGAGAAAAAATTAGTGAACTGTTATGAATTGGTAACGAAATTTGAATATATTCGTATAAAACGAGAAAATAAAAACGCAAACCGACGCATGTTCTTCCCGGTTTTCTTGGATCATTTCCATCATCATAGAATCCAGGTTTGCACTGGCAAATATATCCATCTTCTGTATCACGACATTCTGCATTTTTATCACAGTCATTCATCGCTTCATCAGTACATTCATTATACCTATACCCATTATGCAGTTTAATTTAATAATGTATATTTGGCACTGTAAATATAAAAAAAATGAAAAAATCAGATATTTCATAATATGAAAATGATTACCGACATACTCGGCCTGGATTCGATACTAATTCATCAACATAGGGCGAAATACATTCACAACTGAATCCTTCCAATGTATCGGTACATTTTGCATGAAAATCGCAATCATTGAGACTTGGAGATCCGCATTCATCGATTACTAAAGTAGATATTTACCCAGTCGAGGAATTTTACTAAGAAAAAAGATTTAAAATGGTAATAATCAAAAATTCCAATTTCACAATTTGACAACTTTTATTTTACGCCTCACAATCTACGAAAACAAAATTCTTAATCGATAAATGCTGAGAAAATTTGGAAAAAAGTTACTAGTTTTTATCTACAAATCACCCACTGAAAGAACAATCAGTTCCTGGATTTGAAGGATTATTGTCGTGATATTCTGGTTTGCATCTGCAGCTATATCCATCTTCTTTATCTATGCAATCAGCAAACCTACTACAATTATTTAAATGCGGATTTCGACATTCATCGACAAGCTAGAAAATTAATTTTATCTATAAACTTTATAGTTTTTAAAGTTAAAATAGTGAGTTAAAATACTAAAATATGAGTCCTAGAAGGCACTATTGCATTTTATATTTCGAAAAAATTATTTTTTCCCGCTTATGGAGAGACTTAGTATGATTTTAATAAAAGTACGAATAGGTTCAACCAGAAAATTTTTTCAATTTTTTAGATTTTTTAAACTGAATTTAAAGATAAAAAGATATGAACAAAAATATTTTCACAAATAAAAATAGATAGAAATGAAGGAATTATTATAAAAGGAATTATTACAGCAAAACATTTTCTTCCAGGTTTGTTTCTGTCGGGTGAATCGTCTCTAAATTTGATTGGACATGCACATGTATAGCCTTCTTTCATATCGTGGCAAGTAGCCATGGGATCACAATCATTTAGCGATGCATCCAAACATTCATTTATTTCCTCTTTACATTCTCGACCTAAAGAGAATCTTCTGGTTGAATTACATATGTGAGTTCAACACAAATAATTTAAAGAAAAACCACCTACTAATATGAAGCATCATTCAACCGATATACTTTGACCATAATAGATGTAAGTGGTATCATCGATGAAAAATATATTTCAAAGAATCGAATTCGCATAAAAATTCATTAGAGATAGCGGATGAAAGTAGGTGAGGATGCTTATCCGGCAGGAGAATCATATGACGATCATATCAAGCGCTTCTAACGAAAGAGGAATTAGTTTTGCACAAAAATCTTATTGATGTGCGGTGAAATGCTATAAAAAAGTCTCCCGGAAATTAATCACAAACCAGGTGTTGAGGGCCTAATATCATAATATCCATCACGACACTTGCAAGTATAGCGTTCTGGCCCTAATATTTCAATACAAATTGCTGCAATGTGACAGTCGTGCTTTGTCGGATCCAAGCATATTCGTTCTAAGCATGTTCGGCCTAAATTTACATCATAGATTTAATTAAGAAATTAAACAATTAGTTTTCTTTAATGGCGAATTAATAATTAATGGCGAATTAACTATAAAGATCGCGAGAAATTTCTAATTAACATTAATCTTTTTGGACTTCGCCGTCGTATTTTTTTTATCAAATATTTGCCATAAAAAGATTTTAACGAGAGTTTAATATCCGTTTTTCTTCAATACATCCTGATTCATAAATATTCGCTGCCGGAGAATTCATTCGCCAACATTAAAATTTGATTGGCTGAGGGCAGAGTTCATTCAGAAATAAAGGTTTACCTGGTTTTTCTACACTTTTGTCCATAAAACCAGCGTTACACACGCATTCATAATCATGCTCCCCCCTTTCGATACATTTTGCATTTTTATCGCAATCATGTTTTCCCTCCGAACAAATCCTGTTGACTGAAACCCAACCATATTCGTTAATTGCCTTTATTTGCAACTTGAATGCATGCCATTACTAATAATTGCTTTCCTCAGTATATAATAATGGCCTTGGCAAAGATAAAGGTCTTGACAAGTAGTAACAATTATTTTGTTATTTTCATATTATAAGCCTTAATCACAAAATCTGGTTCAATGGAAAATTACTTTTCTGGCAATTTCGTCCTGGATTACGAAGCTCTTGGTCGATGTAACCCGGTTTACACTGGCATTTATAGCTTTCTTTGGTATCAGTGCATATTGCATTTTCGCTGCACAGATTCAAGGATGAATTGGCACACTCATCAACCAAAGGCTTGCAGTTTGTACCAGCAAAATGCGAAGGATTCGGGCTTAAAATAAAAAAATGTATTCTCTTTGAAAATTTTGTTCCTCAAACTTCCGTTTTTACAGATAAACTGAAGTGATTCCATTAGTTAGCAATCAGTTAGCAAAGGTAAAAACAGATTAAAACCCAAATTAAAACTATTTACCTGAAGTCAATGAAATTCGGTTTGCAACGGCAGAGAAATCCATCGGGAAGATTTATACAAAATGCGTTTTCTGAGCAATTGTGCTTTCCGCTAACGCATTCATCAATCTCTAAACAAAGAATTCGCTAACAAGAATATTAACTAGCTAAAATTGAAATTGGAAAAACTAATTTTAAAACTAAGACTAAAACTTATGCCAATATAAAATCTTGGATTTTTGGAGCTCATTTTCCCATTAAAAAGAAGTTGAACTATTAAGTCCATGATATTACATAGATCAAAAATTTCTTTGTTAAAGCGATCCTCAAAACTAACGCTGCTTACAAATACGGCCGGGTTTTTCTGATTGGTTTGGACTGATATCAAGGAATCCTGGTCGGCAAGTGCAGATGAAATTCTCATCCGTATCGATACAATTCGCATTCGCATCGCAATCGTGAGATCCGACTGCACATTCGTCGATTACTAAAAATTCTATATAAATTCTATTTTATATAGAATTCTACTTTATTCTATATCTAAATTCTACCTTTCATAATAATAATTTAGTTTTTATTCCTAGCATAAAATTTTTTATATCCTTTCTATGAACTGAATTGAATGAACGGCCTGCGTCCCAAATACAATATCGAAACGTGTGGACACTACATGATGATCCTTGGAATTGTTATTAGAAATCTTGGCTCAGCACCAGCGCAAAATGATAAAATGTTATTAACGGAAAATGACGAAAAAACTTTTCGCATCTTAATGCAACAGTAAATTAGAGAACTGCATCATCGAAAATAGGCAGAACCTTCCCTCGAAGCGATCTCTGAAAGAATCTACGCGGTCCATTTTGTCCAAACAAAATTTTACATTCAATAGGTAGTGTAAGTCGTTACTTGGACTTATTTTCAAAAAACGCTTCAGAACTGAAGATCAAAACTAAATTTAAATCAGCAAAAAACGCTTTTCGCTATCATGGAAAAAATAAGCAAATCTTGTTTTATATAGAGTGCCTGTCGAAATTCGATGAAATGTTCGAATCTTTTATTTCATCACTGCTCAATTGGAGATGTGAATATTTGTCACTTTTGGAGCAATAGTTGGAACAAACAAATCTGTAAAAAATGCCAACTAGCCGCAAAGCGTTCCATAAAAACCCAATTTGCATCATGGCATGTTTATATGGAATGTGCATGATCCAGATTTCATGTGGACATTGATCCATGAAATAGCTCTATTTTCTAATGATTGTAATGTTTTTTCCAGAGTTATAAAACGGAGCATTATTATATTCAAAAATCTTCAGAATTTTTCTTGAGAAAGCTTTTGCGCGTTTTGGCCATTAGCCATTAGCGATTTGATAACGGAATACAGTTTAATTCTCACGAATTCCGAAAACTTACAATCAATGCTCCAGTTTATCATCCACGAATGGTTAAGTGCACTCGATGATCATAAGAGCAAAAGTCTATTCAAATGAGCAAATGGAACAACAATACAACCGAAGTTACGATACTGTTAATCGTTTTTTTCTGTCTGGCCAACTTGTATATGCAAGACAACATGAAAAACAGCATAGGAACAAATAAAAATGGTTCATAGAATCATAAGGTTGAAATCGGCAATAAATTCATATGCGACATACTAATCGACAATCGAACAGGCGACCTTTCAATCAAATTTCATTTCTGCAGAAGTGCATTGCAGAAAATCCATGTATATATATTTCAAAATTTACTAAACAGCATTCTAGCAAAGTAGTTTTAATTGCTTTGGGTATTGAAATGCCTCAAATCAGAGGACGTATGAACCAAAGAGCACTTGACCTTTGAAGATCAGATCAGCAGGGATTCGAACACACCGTGCAGAACTGATACGGTTCCTCGAAATCGCAGATAGTAGTTCGCGCGACATTTCTTTAAGTCTCTTTTAAGTGGGATACATTGCAATGCTTGGGTTGTTTATCTGATACAGATAGTATCTCACTTTCTTTTTTAAGATAGAAATAGGTAGTTTTTCCATTTATCTTGAACCGCTCAGCATTATTGCAGATATCTAGATAGGTGAGATATGCCTTTTCGTTAATTTGTTATCTATCACTGCCGCACTTCACCTTATTTCACCACCGTTGATCGTCAGTTTCATAATTTTACTATTGCTATTGTTACAACTGTCGTTCCTAAGGTAAAAATCTTCGATCTCTTTTCTCGAGTTGCTCGACATAATGAATTTCTAAGGAAAAATAAAATCAGTCGATTTTTCTCCTTACTCAGAGTAAATTAATGAGGCAAATCTTTTATTGGCATTTTTGCGGATAAAGAGTAAAATTTTTGTTTACTGTGAAGTCTATGAAAATGAAATTCAATCGAAGTGCATCGCAGAAGACTATGTATAGACTACTAAGACTATATGCTATATAAGACTATATATATAGATCAAATTTCGTTGAAGTTAAACCATCAAGGATTCCTGTCGTTTGACTGGATTTAAATCGTTGGCAGAAGCAAATCTGCCATTAAAATTGGAATCCTGGTGAATTCTCACCTGCACTTCTATCTCCAAATGCCTCTCTGGCAAAGGATGTTAGCCACTGAAGCTAGAAATATTGAATGATTTCAGAGGATTAGGAAGAATAAGGAAGAATTTAAAAAAAATTCGGATATTAGGATTCACGATCCATTTTAGGAACATATATAAGTATTGTTAAAGCGTTACAGCAAATTTCTGTCACAGGATGACGACGATAATTCTTTGGACATTGACAGGTGTATTGACCAGTTCTATCAGGCAAACACTGCTCTCGCTTTCTTTCGTCACAAGAACTGATGGATATAGATGGATCGCAAGTTCCAGGCAACTGACATTTATCACTTCGAGAATCTCGTTCGAATCCCGGTCTGCAAATCAAATTCGTTAAATCCATGAATTTCTGCAAATCCACTAGAAAATACATAATCCACTGGATTCACGCCGAAATTGAAATAACCATGGGAATAAATTTTTCTGAATTCCTCATTATTCTGCCTTACTTTGAATAGCCACAATGGTATTTTGAATAGCTGAAAAGCAATAGGGTTCACTTTATGTAATAATAACGCGGGGCAAAGACCGAATATGCAATTAAAGTTTTCAAGCAACATTTCAGCTTCGTAACCCACAAATACTCATTTTGGAGCTGTTGGCTGGTAGCAGTGAGGATAAGCTAAAGGTGAAAATGCGAAATGGTAGAGAAAACAATTCCTTGCGCTCAATTTTAATTTGTTGTATTTCGATTTATTATTTTATTATTATGTGAAATTTTATTCAAGTTTTAAGTTTTACTGCTCAAATATCTCCTGCGGTATCTCCTTGCTGCTGGTTGTGGCTTTCCTTTATATTCAGTAACAATTATTTTCCGCATAAAGAAACCGAAGAGGTAAAGTCAAAGTTCAATCCAAAATCAGTTTATTGTCAATTCGAAGCCGGCTACATTTCCGTACCGTCATTAATAAGCATTTTAAAAGTAAGAGGATTTTAAGAGAATTCTTGAAATTATAGGTGAAAAAATATACATGCATTGGCAGGTACTCCCAGAGGGGGAGTGAACACACTCTTCATTTTGTCTGCATGGTATCGTACTGCTGCATTCATCAGTAGATGGTGCTGTAATTGGTTCTTCTGCAAAAAGAATGGATAAACATGAAAAAAGTTTAAAATAAAATAATTTTAAAGGTGGGAAACAAAATTTTTACTATTATTAAAATATATATTTTATAAATATATTTTCATAGTTTTATTTGACCATTTAATAAGTAAAATGATTGGCGCTCGCCTTTTCTAGTTATGCTAGCTCTTTTAGCTACAATAAGAAATTTCTGCCAGGATTCGCTCAGCTATACAAGTGCACATCGGCCGGCAACATCATTTGGCCACTTTAACCATTCGACAAAAAAATAACTTGTAAGTGCCTATACTAAGTGTAATAACCAGATGGAAGGAAATAATCCATGTTGTATTTCGAAAAAAATTTGGCAAGTTCACTTTTTTGTCGGTGCTTCATCATTATGCTAATAAATTAATTAAATTATTTAGATAAATTAATTAAATTAAGTTATCTAAGGACATGCAAGGAAAATAGTGACAAAAGCAATTAATTAATTACTTACTACATGCTCCTGTTTTTGGACTTCTTGTTGTATTGTCAACACAAGTACATCTATAGTTACCAAATGGTGTAAGCTGACACCTCTCTGGAAATGGACAAGACGAAACTAACTGCGGATTACATGTGTCACCTCCACACACCTATAATCCACTATATCAAAATTTTAATTATTAATTATTATAATAAGATTATTAATTATAAAAAAATTAATAAATTAAATTAAAAAAATTAAAATTAAAACATTGGCAGTAAGAATACTCACTTGCGTTATAGGATGCTTTTCGAATCCAGGCGGACATCCACATACGAATTTGTTATTCTTGACAATACATACTTGGTTCAGCGATCGATCACATCCGCGATGAGTCGCTGGATCACAAGGACCTTTAAGTAAATAAATTATCATTTTTCATTTCAAAAGCAATGAAAAAACAATGAAAATCTAATAATATTTCTTGTTTTTCATTTTTCATTATTTAAACTTTATATAACTTTTCGGTTTTGGCTAACCTTCTGGTGGAATTGGTGGCTTACCCTCGGGACAAGTTACCTTCTGAATAGCACTTCTCAATCTCGTGTTCAGGTCTTCAAATCCACGAACGTGAAATAAACGCTGCTTCGATCCTTAATAATTTTTATAAATTCTGCTATTTTTTGATCGAATTCCACATCTACTTAACTTGCACAATACGAAAAAAAAGCGTAAGGAAAGAAAACTGAAAAAAATGGAAAATACTGTTAAGATAAAGGAATGTCTTTAAATTAAGCTTGCCGGATATCGCTTCCAGTTCAGAATCAAGAACATGATTAGTCACTCCAACAGCAAATAACTGTATATTTTTCTGGCGTGCTTCATTAGCTGGCACTACAACATTATCTTGGGATCTGCCATCCGTTATTACTATTGCAATACGCGTGATATTGTGCGAAGACGGACGTGCACCACGTCTTTCGTTGAATGCTTCATTTGTTATATAATCAATTGCAGCACCAGTTCGAGTTAAACCGGTTAAATATCTGTAAATAATTCCAATTTCGTTTTGATTAATAATTAAATATCCGAAAATTAAATAAAATTAAAATTAACTGCAATAATTCCCCCGTAGGTTAAATCAATAAAGGTATCAAAATTCTTAATTGAACTATTGATAACTGAAATTTCTGATAAACTTTATACTGGTTCTAAAGCTGTTTAAAAATTTTCCATCAAAAGTTGTTTAAAAAATCTTAAGCATAATCTTAATTATAAAGCAAATGATTACCGTATTCATCATATCTGGTTACATTAGCTCCACTGACTATTAGCATGATGAGAAATTACTGCTAATATGGGGATAAAGATACAGCTGGGTGTTCAATACTATCCTCTTGATAACAGGCTAGTATCATTAGAGAAGGGCGAAAGAACCTCAGTGCTCGAGATGATACTCTAAGCAATTATTAAATATAGCTAAGGCTAAGGCTATGCAACTTTTGCTAACTAACGCTATATCACTGATCTTTTGTTTTATGCTTTCTTTCGTTTGAAACTGATTCAGATTGAATTCATGTCGAATGCGATCGGAATATTGCACCACTGCAACCCTCGTTTGGGTCGGTGATATGTCGAACAGATCGATGAATTCGCTTAAGAACCGTAATACCTGTAATTACTTAAATTATTGTTTTATTTGAATAACGAATAATTAAATATTCAGTGGTGATTCATTTATTTTAAGATATTTTCTAATTTACTTCTCTTTGGAAGACGTCGGATCCAATTGAGCCACTACCATCGACAAGAAACACAAGATCGGTCGGTTGAGCTGGACTAAAGTAAATTTTTTATTAAAACTTTGTTCAACTATTTTTTTCATATCCTACAAGAAACAATTTAAATTTTATGCGTTTTAATTCGAAATTCGATTCAATATGAACTTGTAAACAAAAGAACTACCACTGCGTTTGTAGAGTACAAACTCGTCCAGGTGGTAAGTTGGCGTTACTAGAAACATCAACGTATGAACTGAAACATTTGCATGCGTACCCGTCAGGTAACTGAACGCAGTCTGCATTTTCATCGCAAGTGTTGTCAGCACGATTCGAGCACTGATCACCCACTGAAGTTCTTGCTATTAATTTAACATTTTTGAAATTTTCAGCATATATTTTCATAAAGCATTTTTAAATTCAAGTAGTATATCTATAAAGAAAGCTCAACTTTTTTTTATTTTAGCTCATAATTTATAACGATGGTTTTCATTTGTAATGCGGTGCAGAGTAATAATTACTCCTATTACCTACCGTCTCAAAGCTCAAAATTCTTATTCTATGTCGGATAATAGTAAATATATAGCAGTAAATAACCGAGAACGGTGAATTTAAAAAAGCAATTAAAGAAAAAATCAAGGAAAAAGCACAACCTTTTGAGCATTTCCTACCAGGTTTCAAGCCATATCTTGAAGAAACATCCGTGTATCCATCGTTACATTTACACAAGTATGACTCTTGTGTATCTTCACAAGTCGCAAAAGGCGAGCAATCATCTGTTTTGTCACCACATTCATTTGTGACTGAAAGTCCATGGGATCAATAATACCCGAAATAAATTAAAGCCTATTTGCGAAACTAAACTAAGTACTCATGATTTTTTCATTCGCACTATTATTCACTAGAATAAACTGTCGAAGACGCGGTGTATATATCATTCTCTATTACTATAATAAAAGGAATATATTATCAATAGCGGTACATTATTGCTTGGTCATCATCATAACTCGACTGAAACAATCAATCTACTCTTCATACAGTTATCTCGATATGATTGTTGATCATAAATTTCATGATTAAGGTCGAAACAAATCATGATTCGGTATTCTTTATAGAAACTGACTCGTATAGCTGTAAGGTTAATTATTGGAAATATGAAAATATTTAATTTGCTAACGTTCTTGGCATTTCCGTCCAGGAAATCGCAGAGGATCTGGCGAAATATCGAGATAACCAGGTTTACACTGACACTGGTAACTATCGTAAGTATCCGAGCATATCGCAGAACTATCGCAATCATGATGCTGTTGGCAGCGATTGAATCCTAAAATGCTTGAAACTCACTTTATCTTATCAGATGATAAGCGTAAATGTTGACTAAAGATTTACGAGAAAAAGAGTAAATGATAAAGCGGAAAGTGGAATCAGTATATTAGATCTATCTTGATCGATAAAAGATAAATTGATTGGAGCTACTGCCGTGCAACTCACACAGAGTGCCTTTTGCCTTTGCTAATCATTATTGCGTGGTACTGCTGGGATAGGAATAATTATTTTTGGTTATTATAATTCTTCTGGAAGCTGTGGGTCTTCGTATTATTCTATCGCCGCTATACTACGTCTTCGCCACATAAATTGTGATTTCACTCACAACTCGCATCATCCGAAACAAATATCCATTAGAGATATGCATTATTTCAAATATCACTAAACCAATTAATTCCAGTTCAGCTTGGCATGTAAACTGCGATTTTCATAATATTGCTTATATATGAATATTAAGCAGGAAAATATTGGTAATCAGTTTTTTCTTCGTTTTAATCAGCGAGCAAAATTCTTCGTTCTTTAAAGATGGATTGAATTTACCTCCACAAGAAATATTGGCCTGTGTAGTTGTTTGCAGTGGACAAGGTGTAGTCCTTGGGCATGGTGTTTGCATTGGACACTGTAGCGTCTAAAATACATATCGTTCAAATTTAAATCACTCTTATGGATTTTTTTGTCTGGTTTATGATATTCTGATCCATTATCACTTTCATCCATTATGAATCTATGGATCTTACCAAGCGATTACAAAAATTTGTTCCAATAATTGTTTCGTAAAAATGTTAAAGCTGCATTAAGCATTATTACCTGCTCCATACTTCTATAATCCATGCTTTTAGGCAAAACACATTGTCGACCAGGATAATGTGTAACATTCGGGCTCACGTCAATATAACCATCATGACATTTACATATATAGCTAGAAATTTTTTCTTCTTATACGGATTCTTGAATTTCTATTCATGTTATGGGTGAGATTTACTGTGAATACAATATTCTTTGAGTAAAGCGAAATAAAATATGCTCACAAGTCAGGGCAATTGCTCCAAATCTATCAATGGGAACGGCTCTCTGCATACGCAGTGTTAACCATATCAACATGGAACATTAAAATACTTATGGACGTTCCAAGCCAAGTCACGGTCACTGTCTACACTCTTTCTAAATATCGTGTGGATGTCACTTGTCAGAGATCCGTCTTCTTCACTTCGGATCTCGAGTAATTATTAATTCTGACTCCGACAGTTGACAGTTGTTATATTACTATGGTGTTTCGGATATCGCAGAGCGAAATGATATAGCGATTGCCATCTGAAAAAGTCTATTCCACTTTGACTGAGAAAAAACCTTTAAACGACCGTATGGTCTTTGCTTTAAAGGTAAATTCAATTAGAATATGAGCTCTAATTTTATCTGCAGATGACCGTAATAAAGATAAGTTCTATGCGAGATTACAGTTGCTAACAAAATCTCTATCGAAGTATGTCATCGTCATAATCGCAGGAGACTGGAATACGCGTGTAGATTATGATACCTCTGCGATAAACTCGACAATTGGCAGATATGGCATCGGAAACCGGTGTGCCAATGGGGAACGCTTTCTTCGTTAAGCCGAAGAGGTTAAATTTTTTGTTACTAATACTTGCTTCCAGCATCGTAGAAAACATCTAGCCACGTGGACCTCCCTGGACAACCAATATTACACCCAGATTGATTATATCTTAATCAGTTGCCGTTGGAAGAGTTCTGCTGAAACTGGTAATCTTTATGGATTAGACTATGTTATGGTTCGAGCTAAGATTCGCATAAACTGACAACTCGCAAGAAACATCTCATGATCTTTCAACTACCTCAAAATAAAATCTACAGCAGCTCGGCTGGACAGAAATCGTTGATCTGATATGACCTTGAAAATGGAACTGTATTAAGCGATACTAGAAAAGTATTGCGCCTTCTTCACTAACTATAACTTGTGAAAAATGAAATACTACGTATTAGTGAAATGACGATAATAATAATGTGCTATTAAGGCTATTCAGGACCGACTCATAGGGTGGAAAGAATTTTTTGGGCCAAACTTAACCAAGATGTGCCATCTATTATCCCGAAAATAGCTGAATCGCTGAACCATATGTTGCAACTGCGAACTGCCAACAAAAGAAAAAACTCCATTATCCATACACTTAAGAACAATAAGATTCCGAGAAAAGATGGTCTGAACAGGCTGAACTTTTCAAATGTTATCCATCCTCTTTCATATCGCACCTTCAACTAATGTACTCTTTGGTATTAAAATGAAGTACTAAATGGAGCAAAGCAATTCTGCTTCCAACCTCTAAGAAAGGTGGCAGGATATATTGTAACATACTATAACATATATTGTAACAATGAATCAGCCTTCTAAGGAAAATTTTTCTGCTCCTTCTGCTGAATAAACTTATGACAGTAGAGGCAGGATACACTCTAACTAGATTCAGACCGGTTATGCAGATATTCACGTTAAGAGCATAATATCACAGATCATAAATACGCCGATGATGTAGTCTCTTTGGCTGACAATTACAGCGATATGCAAATGGTGCTAAACAAGGTGTCAAAAAAAGGTGTATGCAGCGAGAATCGGTGTCAAAATCAATGTAAATAAAACGAGTCTTTTTGTGTTATATACAAGGAGCTGATAAAATACCTATCTTTATAAATTCATTGCCGCTTGAGGAAGTGTCTGGTTTCAGTTATCTTTGATCCACTCTAATCTCAAATGGTTAAGCAAAAGATGAAATTACTACCTAGATAACGATAGCTGAAACTGTCCTCTTCCAATCCGTGAAACATTTATGGAACCATAAAAGTGAAAGTCCACGTCTATATAGATTCTCTCGATCTTGCTTTATGCTATGCCTACATGGCCAATGAGAGTGGAGGATAAAGAAATTATCTGTTTCTGATCACTTAAATACATTTAAGTCTAAAATACATTTTCACTCGCATTAACGGTACCATCACAGAGCGTCATTTTCACTGGCTAAGGCATTTTCTTCATCGCATGAGTTGGCACGTATTTCATTATTTGCCGAACTCTGTGATGGTTGGCGTAAAAAAATAAGGTGAGCAAACCACGACCTGGACTCATATAGACTCATATAGAAAAAATTTTGAACGTATAGATGGGCCAGCAATATATGAACTTAGACGATGGAAAAAGGAATGACTTCTATTGCTACTAGCGATGACATCGGACCGAGCAGCTTGGAGGCGTCTTACCCTTGTACCCAGCGAAACCAGCCTAATCAGTAATGCTGTGAACTATTAAAAGAAAAAAAGTAAAAATTAAACGAAGTAAAAAGGTAAGTCGCCATACTCATCAGTTTTGATTAAGCTCGCTCCATTATACTACTAGTAGGATGGGACAATTTTAACAAAGGATCATTTGAGAGTACAGCATGACTTAAATTTTTTGAACAACGGGTATACTCGTTCCAGGTTCGATCCAAGCAATATATATTCGGTGTCATTCTTCATTTTCCCCAGTTTATTTTTTAAAATTTAGTTTAGTTCTTGAAACAAATGGTAAAATTGCTAAAGTTTTGGATAATATCAAAGATTTCTTCCATTAATTATTTTTTTTTTTCATTTTTATATTAATTTTTAGATACAGTATTTTATATTAATTTTCATTTTTTCTCCTAAAGTTGTTCTTAATTGGCAATTTAATTTGATTACCGCTAGAATTATTGAAAGGATGAATTCGATCGGCGGCTGATTCTTTACAATTTCTAATTTAACGATTAGAATTTTAACATAAATTTTCTTATAATGACAATTTATTGAAAAATTTCTGATTTAACAATAAACTAGTTTATTTTCTGTTTAAAAGAAAATAAAAATTAACTGACCCATCCTGTTGATCGACACAATCAGCATAGCTCGAACAATCGTTATCACCATTTATGCATTCGTTAACAATTTCAACACACTTAAAACAATATAAATAATAACAAAATATAACATAATAATCAAAATTTAGAAAATGCGTGGAAAATCGAATTAGTCGGAGTAATTGGTACCGCCTCAAAATTCCACTATAATGCACAAATATTCTTTTGCCTAATATTCCTTGTATAGGTCAAGTTTAGATTTAAATGCCAAAATTTCACCATTTTATGCGTAAAAATACATCATATGGGTGACATACAAATGCATAAAAATTATAAGTACATCACAATTTAAATATCTAAAATGTATATATATATATATATATAAATCATTTGAGTCCTTAAAGATACCAAAAAATTTTAAGAATCGAAGGAGAATTTTTCAGAAAATTTTCATCAATCTATTTTGCATTTTGCACGTTGAAAACTTATTAAATTAAAAAAATAGAAAAATTCAATTTTACGACTTTTTTGGGCAAAAAGTGCGAAAATAATTCGCGATTAGCTTTGAATTTAGGAGTTGAATAACTAACGAAAATATTATGTAAGAGTGAGGTCAAACAGATATCAGAAACTTGGACCAATGTTAACCGTAGGTATAACTGATAAACAAAAAGCTAAGCAAAACACTACACAGATGAGCTAGATTGGTTGTCTAAGTAAATTCTTAGCATTTCTGGTTAGATTAGCTCAGAAATTTTTATTAGGTGGTCATTTGACACAAAAGTACAGACGAGTCTCCTGCGCTACTCAGATTTTTAAATGACAGATTTAATCTTGCAGAGCCCAACCGTTGCCTCTCAAAACGATAATTCTACTCCGTTCTGCTCTTTAAATTTCCTCAAATAAACAAATGTTAAAATATAAATTATAAATGATTAAAATAAACACCCCTGGTCCCCCTTAATAGATGAAACATAATTTGTCTTCAATAAAATAATAAAAACGATATCTAATTCGCCTCATTGGATTTTTACAATAATTGCTTCAAAAATCATCATTGATTTTGATGAATAATATTTGTTCTGGGAATTCCTGTTTCTTTCCATTTTTTTCAAGAAAAATTTTTCATTTACAATTTCATAAAGGCATTTTATTAGTACAAATAGACAAAGGCCTCTGCGCATGGGGAATTTACAGACTCCTTTGAAATATGAACTGATATCCGTCAAGGTCTTTTCCCTCTACAATATTCAACTAGACTGGATAATGGACATCGCTTGTCTGTACTCAAGAGAAAATCAGTCCAGAGTTGAATATACTAATAATGCACTTCTTACTGCTGAGAGTTATGGCGAAATAATACTAAATAATAATATTGAATAACGTGCTGAAAGCTGCAACGAAATCGGGTTCATAATCAATATAAATTTAAATAAAACAAAAGTCTTCTTTTCGTTTTATATACAGGAAGCTGATAAAATGCCTCTTTTTATAAACTCACTGCTGAACTCACTGGGTTGAAGAAAAGCTCGAATATAAATATTCTGGATCCACTCTAATAGCGAATGAAGGGGAGAAAGACGAAATTATGGCAGCTAAGAAAATAAAAAAAAATTTTTCATTTACAATTTCTTTTAAAATCTAAAAATTTATTAAGTAGCAAAAAATGTCGATATTTCTAGTTTAAAATTCCTTAAAATTTATTTGTAACTGCTTCAATACCTTTTGTTTCATCTATCCATGTTTTCTATAACACGTTTCTGGCTAGACATACCACTGGCTGTCAGTATAATAAGATATTTTTGGATTCAAGAGGTATTATCTTGATCCATTTTTGGAAATGGATCAAGATAATAGAAAGCGCAAATGGATTTTTATAAGCACAAGCCGGAATTTTAATGGTAAATTTATTGCTGTCCGAAGTAGAGACTCGTGACGATATTGTAGCTACTCGCCCATAATACACTTATATCGTCTTAATTTAGCAAAGCTTTAGACTCATTAAAATTTTAATAAAACTTTAGGCAAATAAGAATTTCCATGTTTAGAAGAAATATCAGAAGTTAAAATGAAAATGCGATTTTTTATTTCCTCTTTGCAAATGCTATTAAAGAAATTCGCAAATTCGCATAAAAATTTGTTTAAATGAATTGAAACTCGCAAAATTTTCTTTCGAAACATAGAAATCTTTATTAGTGAAGCATAAATAAATAAATTTGAAAACTTGCTTCGCATCTATAGTTATTACTTCTACAATCAGTTGTATAGTTCCTTTTGTTCCTTATGAAATTTCATGAAATTCAGTCTTTATAGTCTGATTATAATTTTTCATGCTGCTCATTACAATTAGTGGATAACTCAGGGATGTAAATAAGAGTAAATTGCGCCCACCATTCCTAGTCAAACTTCGCTAGCAACTAGTTAGCGCT